>CM072908.1:8034030-8045593 GCA_037013685.1 Acridotheres tristis
ATTGCAAGTTCCCAGGCGGATGCAAATCGTGAAAAATGAAACCACGAGAGGACTGTTTTCTTCTTTCTTGTGGAAAAAATCCCTACAGCTTCAACAAGAGGAGGCTTCTCTCTCCAGAAGTAAACTAAAAAAGACTAAGTTGGGAACTGACCAAAGTAGTTGTTGTATGTTTGTTTTGTTGTTATGAAGGTTAGGAGAGGGAAGGAAGGAGTGGTCTAAAAAAAAATCTTATTCTGAATTTATTTTTTCCCCCCTTTGCTTGTGTAGTTAATACATTTCTTTTTTTTTATACTCTCTAAAGTTTTAGGCCTGCCTTGCTTTTTTGCTCCTGGTTCTGTCTCACAACAGAAAAATGAGTTTATTTAAATTGGCAAGTCAAACTATAACACTATTTGGTGCATTGGCCAGGAAACGAAATTAAACTAAGACACATGGCTAGGTTTTCGTAGCAGAGGGACTACACGGGTGGCTTCTGTGAGAAGCTGCTGGAGGATTCCTCCATGTGCAGCAGAGCCAATGCCAGGCAGCTCCGAGATGGACGTGCTACTGGCCAAGGCTGGACCAATCAGAAAATGGTGCCAACGTCTCCATGATAACATCTTTAAGAAGGAAAAAGTAAAGGTTGTTGGCTACTGAAATTGTAGCCAGAGAAGAGCAGAGTGAGAATATGGGAGAGGAACAATTCTGTTAACACCAAGGTCAGTGGAAAAGGAGGGGAAGGAGGCGCTCCAGGTCTGAGATTTCTCTGCAGCCCATGGTGAGAACCATGGTGAAACAAGCTGTCCTCCTGCAGCTCATGGACATCCATGGGGATGCTGAGATCCACCTGCAGCCCATAGAAGAGACCAAAACCAGAATAGGTAGATGCCCAAGACAAGGCTGTGAACCCACAGGAAAGCCATGCTGGAACAGACTCCTGCCAGGGACCTGTGGAGAGAGGAGCCCACATTACCCTGTGGGGGGCCTGCACTGGAATAAGCTGAGCCTGAAGGGCCACACACTGTGAAAAGGTGACTTGCATTCCAGCAGTTTGCAGAGAACTGTGGCTTATACTGGTTTGTACTGGGTGGGTGGGTGTTTGGGATGCTGTGGGACGCACTGGAAGTGACTTCTGGGGCTCCTAGGCTTACTACTAGGTTTCTGCTGGTTTCTACTGTGGGAGTGCTCACGAAGCTCTGGTACCCACTGGGAATGAGCTGGGGAGTACTGGTTTCTACTGGTTTCTGTGGGAAGGATAGACTTCTGGACAGCAAATCAATGTGATTATGCAGAAGCCTATTTATTGCTTGCTTTTAACCCTGCTTACACATTTGTCCTGGGGTACAATGCAAAAATGTGTATTCTATCACCATCTGTTAAAATGTGGGAGGGGTGGTGATCCTTATCTCTGTGGGAGATATCCTCTGCTGATGTGCCATCTGATAAGATCGGGGGATGATCATCGTTATCTATTCACAACCCATCCTTCCTCCAGAAGATATATTCCGTTAATGAGCCGTTAAATCCTATTGTGTGACTGATAAGATTACATCGTCCCATTGGGAGATGATCCAGCCAGGGGCAGGAGCCAAGCCTTTCCTACCTAGATAAAAAACTGGGGTTTGGGACACGAGGGCAGACCTTTCTACTGGATCCCAGAGGAAAGTTGGATCATTTCCACATCATCACTGGATCTTCGGAGGAAAACTGCACCTTCTACAGAAGCACTGCTTCAACGGAACCACATCCGTCATCCAGGAGGACTGCAGCCACCATTTATACGGACTGCTACCAACACCTTGACTGACAGGGTGTCAGGTTGTATTTCTGACTGTGTTGGTGGTTGTTTCTTTTATATTATTGCAGGTATTTTATTTTTTCTCTTTTCTCCTATTAAATTGTATTACTGACTTGGAGTCTCGCACTGGTTTTACTTTCAAACCAATACATTAATTGGCGCCCAACGTGGGGCACGAAGGGTACTTAGAAAAGTCAGTATTACAATTTTGTTTTCACCATGATTCTCAACATGCTTACATGGGTTTTATATCTTGCTCTCTATATTTTTCCACACATGGGGAACTATCTGCCAGCTGTAATGCTCCTGTGTAGACCAGAATATGGTATAAAAATTGCTTTATTGGCCTATTATGTCTACTGCATGATAACCTCTGAGGCAATGAACATAATCCAGAATATATACTCGACTATGTTTGCTTGTCCTAGTCTAGGCTGCTACATCCGGGGTTTTAACAATCACACCCAGCCCTTGGTGGGAGGGGTAAAGGATGATTTTTTCCAATCTTTCCGGCCTGATACAGTAGTTTTTGGAAATGTTGAGTTCCCGCTGGATGCTAAGGACAGTATAATGTTGTTGTTAGTTCTGCTTTGTCTCCTCTGCACAGCCTACAACATGCTTAGAAACAAAACACTACATGGTGTATTGCTGCGTATTCTTGAGGAAGAGGAAAAAAGAAACAAATCAACTTCGTCCACATCTGCACAGAATGTCACAAAGAGGAGAAGAACCAAACAAAAAGCAACAGTGTCCGTGTCTCCCCAAAACCAAAAGCAAAGCAACTGTGTTCGTGTTTACGCAGACTGCCACAGAGGAGGAAAAAGCCAAAAGCAAAGCAACAGTGTCCGTGTCTACGCAGACTGCCACAGAGGAGGAAAAAGCCAAAAGCAAAGCAACAGTGTCCGTGTCTATGCAGACTGCCACAGAGGAGGAAAAAGCCAGAAGCGCCATCAGCATCTCCACACAAACCATCACTGAGCCAGAACAGCCTAGACCAGTAGCAGTTGCCCCCGTTCAGAAGAAATCAAAGAGCAAATCAGTCCGCATAGTGACTGACGAGGACATGGCAGGACCTTCGCACCCAGCGGAAGTGACAGAGCCAGAAATCATCACTCACTCTCTATCCCTGGGTGAGCTGCGTGACCTGCGGAGGGAATTCACCCGCCAGACAAATGAGTCCATCCTGACCTGGCTGCTCCGCATCTGGGACGCTGCAGCCAATGACACCATTCTGGATGGATGTGAGGCCAGGCAACTGGGATCTCTGTCCCGGGATGTGGTCATTGACCAGGGGATTGGGAGAACCCAAGAAACTCTCAGCCTCTGGCGGCGACTGCTGACAAGTGTGAAGGACAGATACCTTTGTAAAGAAGATCTTCAGGTGCACCAAGGAAAATGGAGCACGATAGAACAAGGTATCCGATGCCTGAGGGAATTGGCTGTACTGGAGATCATTATCTCAGAAGATGAGAGATTTCCTAAGAGCCCAGACTGTGTCCGGTGCATGTCACAGATGTGGTTGAGATTTGCACGGCTTGGACCAGAGATGTATTCCCGTTACCTGGCAACGCTGCAGTGGAGGGAAGGTGAGGACATGGTAGGCATCTTGGCCAATAAACTAAGAATTTATGAGGACACTGTCACAGCCCCATTTCGTACCCATGTCTCATCCGTGGAAACAAGGCTGGTGGAGCAAGTGCGAGGCTTGATTGAAGAGGGCCATCAGAAACTAAAAAAAGAACTTAAGGAAAACAACTACCAGATCTCTCCTGAACCAACAAGAGTTTCTGCCATTAAGAGCCGGCGTTCCTCAGGCAGGGAGAGAGGACACACACCACGAGGTAACCTCTGGTTTTTCCTTCAGGAGCATGGAGAAGACATGAGGAAGTGGGATGGAAAACCCACCTCCTCCTTAGCAGCCCTAGTACGTGAGCTGAAAAGAAGGACACCTACCCCAAGAAGCTCATCTAGAGTCAGTGCTGCTCCAGTCTCTCATGTACAGAACTCCAGACAGTATCAGAATGTTGATATGACTGATCCTCTTGAAGGAACCTCAAGAACCTATTTACGGGGAGAGAGCAACGTGTAACAAGATCAGGAATAGAGGAGCCCTGCCTCTAGCCAGGTAGAGGAGAGGGACAATCGGATCTATTGGACTGTGTGGATCCGATGGCCTGGCACATCCGACCCACAAAAACAGAAGGCTTTGGTTGACACCGGCGCCCAGTATACTCTGATGCCATCAAAGAATGTAGGAGAAAAATCCATCTCTATTTCTGGGGTAACAGGAGGATCCCAGCAACTGACTGTAGTGGAAGCCAAAGTGAGTTTAACTGGGAACAGGTGGCGAGCTCCGGCCACAAGAGCTTCTGCTCCGAGCAACAGATCTCTGTGAAGGGCGCACGCGAAATGCTTTCGTTTTCCATTCGAGCTGCGAGACACGCAGACTGTTGCACGGAGCTCTGAGAACAAAGGTGCACGCCCGAGGCGGGCTTGAGCAGAAGCAGCGTTCTCGAGCTCTTGGCTGGCGGCACACTGCTGGTTGTGTGGCGAAGCTTCAGCGGTTTCTTGCCGCCGGGGCGTCTAAGCGGCGCCAGGCGTGGGCGAGGGCGGTGAACGAAGCCTCACAAGTCCCCTGCTTGCGTGCACCTCGTTACAGGCTACTAGGAGAGGAAGGTGGTTGACTCTCGCTTGCCTTCCTGAGTGCCCTTAGCAGTTGGAAGGAGCAAGCTGAAGCACTGCTGCTTGTGCTGCTCCTTGCTTCCCTTGCAGCCCGCTGTGGAAGCATTGGCGGTCTCTTCTAGTCGCCGAGTTGCACACAGCACCACGACAAGTGCCGCGGAGAAGGGAAATACAGAGTGCAGCGAGGAGCTGGACGTGGCTTACGTGCACTAAGTAGAAGGTGAAGCTAGGCACTGTCTCTTCAATCTGGCGCCCTCTGCTCTAGTAACAAGTCGCAAGTCGGAAGAGGGAGCTGGGAATACGTAGAATGGAGAGCAGCCAGACGCCGTGTGTTATGCGCCCTTTCAGGGCTGCTGACAGGGCGCTACTTTAAGAACGTCTTCTTCCTCCTCGCGTCCTTCTCGCTTCGCTCTAGCTGCATGGAGTACAGCACAGCGAAGGTGTGAGGAAGGGCACTGCCCCAGCTTTTGCCCTGGCGTGCCTGTGCTGCGCCTTTAGCTGCACACCAGAACAATGGCATTTCTTACCCGCAAGGTAAAAAAGGCTTTAGTGTAGCCTCAGGAATGGCAAGTGCCTAGGCATTAAGTTGAGCGACCACGTATGAGGGAGTCTTTAGAGGTTTCCTCCCCCATGGCGCCGGTGTATTCTCCTTTGTCTTGGGGTGACTGTATGATGCCTATATCCCCAAAATCATCTGTTCTGTTGGTGTTGAATATTAAATTCTGCAACTTTAAGACTGGTTCCAGGAGTAGAAGGGCAGGGGGGGAAGAAGAAGTGCAGAGTTTGTTATCAGAAATTGCACGGGCTCCCCCGCATTCCTGCTCTGGGACTGTGTTGTCTGCGGTGGACAGCAAGAGAGAGCTCTCCTTTGCTCTTGGTTAGTTTTCTGGCTAGCTGAGGCAGAGAAGACCCCTGGATTGTTTTTTTTCTGTTTTCCTGGAACTGTTTGAATCTGTTTTGGACTGAAAGCCCAGAAGAGCACCAGGAGCTCACACCTGTGGCCCACCAGGCCTGGCCTGGGCCGCGCATTCCCCAGCACCAGAGGGACTGAGGGCAGACTGAGTGAGCCGGGCAGCCACGGAAAGAACTCTGGTGAATCTGTCATCTCCTCGGAATGGCGAGAGGTTTTGCTGTTTGATATTGTTCATTGTTGCACTGGGAGGTGTGTTGCCTGTTGAATAAACAGTTCTTTTTTTTTTTCCACTTCTCTCCAATTTTCTTTTTTTTTTTTGCTGCTTAGACGCCCCGGCGGCAAGAAGCCGCTGAAGCTTCGCCACACAACCAGCAGTGTGCCGCCAGCCAAGAGCTCGAGAACGCTGCTTCTGCTCAAGCCCGCCTCGGGCGTGCACCTTTGTTCTCAGAGCTCCGTGCAACAGTCTGCGTGTCTCGCAGCTCGAATGGAAAACGAAAGCATTTCGCGTGCGCCCTTCACAGAGATCTGTTGCCCGGACCAGAAGCTCTTGTGGCCGGAGCTCGCCCCCGCCGCGAGGAAGCTGCTATTAGCACCGCATTGCAGGGGCACGTCTCGCTCCTTGACTGCGTGCTCAGCGCTCTCCGAATTCGCTGCTAGCTCCACGGTGCTTCTCGGCTGCAAGTAGCAGCGCTCAGAGTACATAGAGCTTCGCAAGGACCGAAGACCTGGAGGGACATATCGCACACGAAAATGTGCCAGGACAGAGACGTGTTCTACATTGTCCCTTCTCGTCATCCAGTTTGTGCTTCTGCTGCTTCTGCTGTTAGGAATCGCTCCTTGAAGGACGAGCGAGAGCGTCTTTCTGGGTGCATTGCACTGAGTGAGTGCTCGCTAGGGACTTTGCACTCGGAGCCAAGGCAACAGGGCGTGCTTGCCCGCAGAACTGAGGAGACACGCTGTTGGGCAAAGCTGAAACTGACCGCTGGAGTTCAGCTCTCTCCGGACGGCAGAAGGCGAAGAACGAAGCCGCTTGCGAGCGCAGTGCAGCGAAGAGCACACGAGCAGCCAAAGAGCTCCTTCACAATCGCTTTCACGTCTCAGTGCTCTTGCTGCTTGGAAAAGCAGCCCACAGCCGTTGCACGCCAGGGCAAAAGCTGGGGCAGTGCCCTTCCTCACACCTTCGCTGTGCTGTACTCCATGCAGCTAGAGCGAAGCGAGAAGGACGCGAGGAAGAAGAAGACGTTCTTAAAGTAGCGCCCTGTCAGCAGCCCTGAACGGGCGCATAACACACGGCGTCTGGCTGCTCTCCATTCTACGTATTCCCAGCTCCCTCTTCCGACTTGCAGTTGTTACTAGAGCAGAGGGCGCCAGATTGAAGAGACAGTGCCTAGCTTCACCTTCTACTTAGTGCACGTAAGCCACGTCCAGCTCCTCGCTGCACTCTGTATTTCCCTTCTCCGCGGCACTTGTCGTGGTGCTGTGTGCAACTCGGCGACTAGAAGAGACCGCCAATGCTTCCACAGCGGGCTGCAAGGGAAGCAAGGAGCAGCACAAGCAGCAGTGCTTCAGCTTGCTCCTTCCAACTGCTAAGGGCACTCAGGAAGGCAAGCGAGAGTCAACCACCTTCCTCTCCTAGTAGCCTGTAACGAGGTGCACGCAAGCAGGGGACTTGTGAGGCTTCGTTCACCGCCCTCGCCCACGCCTGGCGCCGCTTAGACGCCCCGGCGGCAAGAAACCGCTGAAGCTTCGCCACACAACCAGCAGTGTGCCGCCAGCCAAGAGCTCGAGAACGCTGCTTCTGCTCAAGCCCGCCTCGGGCGTGCACCTTTGTTCTCAGAGCTCCGTGCAACAGTCTGCGTGTCTCGCAGCTCGAATGGAAAACGAAAGCATTTCGCGTGCGCCCTTCACAGAGATCTGTTGCCCGGACCAGAAGCTCTTGTGGCCGGAGCTCGCCCCCGCCGCGAGGAAGCTGCTATTAGCACCGCATTGCAGGGGCACGTCTCGCTCCTTGACTGCGTGCTCAGCGCTCTCCGAATTCGCTGCTAGCTCCACGGTGCTTCTCGGCTGCAAGTAGCAGCGCTCAGAGTACATAGAGCTTCGCAAGGACCGAAGACCTGGAGGGACATATCGCACACGAAAATGTGCCAGGACAGAGACGTGTTCTACATTGTCCCTTCTCGTCATCCAGTTTGTGCTTCTGCTGCTTCTGCTGTTAGGAATCGCTCCTTGAAGGACGAGCGAGAGCGTCTTTCTGGGTGCATTGCACTGAGTGAGTGCTCGCTAGGGACTTTGCACTCGGAGCCAAGGCAACAGGGCGTGCTTGCCCGCAGAACTGAGGAGACACGCTGTTGGGCAAAGCTGAAACTGACCGCTGGAGTTCAGCTCTCTCCGGACGGCAGAAGGCGAAGAACGAAGCCGCTTGCGAGCGCAGTGCAGCGAAGAGCACACGAGCAGCCAAAGAGCTCCTTCACAATCGCTTTCACGTCTCAGTGCTCTTGCTGCTTGGAAAAGCAGCACACAGCCGTTGCACGCCAGGGCAAAAGCTGGGGCAGTGCCCTTCCTCACACCTTCGCTGTGCTGTACTCCATGCAGCTAGAGCGAAGCGAGAAGGACGCGAGGAAGAAGAAGACGTTCTTAAAGTAGCGCCCTGTCAGCAGCCCTGAAAGGGCGCATAACACACGGCGTCTGGCCGGTTTGGAATCACAATTGCTTTTCAAGGCTCGAAGTCACAATTCCACTATGGAATCACAATTGCAGTTCAAAGCTCAGGGTCACAATTCCAGTCTGAGGTCACAATTCCAGTTTGGAATCACAATTTCATTTCTATATCTCAATTCAAGTCTGAGCTCACAATACCTGTTTTGAATCACAATTCTACTACTATGTCACAATTACTGACTAATGGCAGAATTCGCCTTTGAAATCACAGTTCCATTTTATGTCAAAATTCCAGTCTGAGGTCACAATTCCAGTATGGAATCACAATTGCAGTTCAAAGCTCAGGGTCACAATTCCAGTCTGAGGTCACAATTCCAGTTTCGAATCACAATTGCAGTTCCAGGCTTGAGGTCACAATTCCAGTCAGTGCATCCCAATTTCATTTCATTTCTAGATCACAATTCCAGTCTGAGGTCACAATTCCGGTTTGGAAGCACAATTGCAGATCACTACTTGAGGTCACAATTCCAGTCTGAGGTCAAAATTCCAGTCTGTGGTCACAATTCCAGTTTGGAATCACAATTGCTGTTCATGAAGTCACAATTCCAGTCTGAGGTCACAATTCCAGTTTGGAATTACAATTGCAGATCAAGGCTTGAGGTCACAATTCCAGTTTGGAATCACAATTGCAGTTCAAAGCTCAGGGTCACAATTCCAGTCTGAGGTCACAATTCCAGTTTGGAATCACAATTCTACTTCTATGTCACAATTACTGACTAATGGCAGAATTCCATTTCGGAATCATAGTTCCATTTTATGTCACAATTCCAGCCTAAGGTCACAATTCCAGTTTGGAATCACAATTCCATAATTTGGAGCCACAATTCCAGTCTGAGGTCACAATTCCGCTTTGGAATCGCAATTGCAGTTCCAGGCTTGAGGTCACAATTCCAGTCTGAGGTCACAATTCCAGTTTGGAATCACAATTGCAGTTCAAGGCTCGAGGTCACAATTCCAGTCTGAGATCACAATTCCGGTTTGGAATCACAATTGCAGTTCCAGGCTTGAGGTCACAATTCCAGTCTGAGGTCACAATTCCAGTTTGGAATCAGAATTGCAGTTCAAGGCTCGAGATCACAATTCCAGTCTGAGATCACAATTCCGTTTGGAATCACAATTCCATTTAAGTCACAATTCCAGTCTAGTCACAATCCATTATCACAATTCCAGTCTGAGGTCACAATTCCGCTTGAAGTCACAATTCCACTATGGAATCACAATTGCAGTTCAAAGCTCAGGGCCACAATTCCAGTCTGAGGTCACAATTCCAGTTTAGAATCACAATTTCATTTCTATATCTCAATTCAAGTCTGAGCTCACAATACCTGTTTGGAATCACAATTCTACTTCTATGTCACAATTACTGACTAATGGCAGAATTCCAGTTCTGAATCAAAATTCCATTTTATGTCACAATTCCAGTCTGAGGTCACAATTCCAGTTTGGAATCACAATTGCCGTTCAAAGCTCAGGGTCACTCTTCCATTCTGAGGTCACAATTCCACTTTGGAATCACAATTCCATTTTATGTCACAATTCCAGTCTGAAGTCACAATTCCAGTCCAGAATCACGATTCCAGTTTCAGGTCACAATTCCACTTTGGAATCACAATTGCAGTTCAAGGTTTGAGGTCACTATTCCAGTCTGAGGTCACAATTCCAGTTAGGAATTACAACTGCAGATCAAGGCTTGGGCTCATAATCCCAGTCTGAAGTCACAATTTCATTTCTATATCACAATTCCAGTCTGAGCTCACATTTCCAGTTTGGAAATACAATTTCAGATCAAGGCTTGAGCTCACAATTCCAGTTTGGAATCACAATTTAATTTCCATAACACAATTCCCTTCTGAGTTCAAAATTCCGGATTGGAATCACAATTACAGTTCTAGGCCCGAGGTCACAATTCCAGTCAGAGCTCACAATTCCAGTTTGGAATCAAAATTGCACTTCAAGTTTGGAGGCCACAATTCCAGTCTGAGGTCACAATTCCAGTTTGGAATCGCAATTGCAGTTCCAGGCTTGAGGTCACAATCCCAGTCAGAGCTCATAATGCCAGTTTGGAATCAGAATTGCAGTTCAAGGCTCGAGATCACAATTCCAGTCTGAGATCACAATTCCAGTTTGGAATCACAATTGCAGTTCAATGCTCAGGGTCACTCTTCCATTCTGAGGTCACAATTCCGGTTTCGAATCGCAATTGCAGTTCCAGGCTTGAGGTCACAATCCCAGTCAGAGCTCATAATGCCAGTTTGGAATCAGAATTGCAGTTCAAGGCTGGAGATCACAATTCCAGTCTGAGATCACAATTCCGGTTTGGAAGCACAATTGCAGATCACTACTTGAGGTCACAATTCCAGTCTGAGGTCAAAATTCCAGTCTGTGGTCAGAATTCCAGTTTGGAATCACAATTGCAGTTCAAAGCTGAGGTCACAATTCCAGTCTGAGGTCACAATTCCAGTTTGGAATCACAATTGCAGATCAAGGCTCGAAGTCACAATTCCACTATGGAATCACAATTGCAGTTCAAAGCTCAGGGTCACAATTCCAGTCTGAGGTCACAATTCCAGTTTGGAATCACAATTCTACTTCTATGTCACAATTACTGACTAATGGCAGAATTCCAGTTCGGAATCACAATTCCATTTTATGTCACAATTCCAGTCTGAGGTCACAATTCCAGTTTGGAATCACAATTGCAGTTCAAGTTTGGAGGCCACAATTCCAGTCTGAGGTCACAATTCCGCTTGAAGTCACAATTCCACTATGGAATCACAATTGCAGTTCAAGGCTCGAGGTCACAATTCCAGTCTGAGGTCACAATTCCAGTTTGGAATCACAATTGCAGTTCTATGAGATCACAATTCCAGTCTGAGCTCACAATTCCAGTTTGGAATCACAATTCTACTTCTATGTCACAATTACTGACTAATGGCAGAATTCCAGTTCTGAATCAAAATTCCATTTTATGTCACAATTCCAGTCTGAGGTCACAATTCCAGTTTGGAATCACAATTGCAGTTCAAAGCTCAGGGTCACAATTCCAGTCTGAGGTCACAATTCCAGTTTGGAATCACAATTGCAGTTCAAGGCTTGAGCTCACAATTCCAGTTTGGAATCACAATTTCATTTCTATATCACAATTCCAGTCTGAGGTCACAATTCCAGTTTGGAATCACAATTGCAGTTCAAGGCTTGAGGTCACAATTCCAGTCTGGAATCACAATTTGGAATCAAAACTCAGTTCCCTTCTGAGTTCACAATTCCAGATTGGAATCACAATTGCAGTTCAATCCTTGAGGCCACAATTCCAGTCTGAGGTCAAAATTTCGGATTGGAATCACAATTGCAGTTCAATCCTTGAGGCCAGGGCAAAAGCTGGGGCAGTGCCCTTCCTCACACCTTCGCTGTGCTGTACTCCATGCAGCTAGAGCGAAGCGAGAAGGACGCGAGGAAGAAGAAGACGTTCTTAA